>JBCEWE010000554.1:0-7500 GCA_039877035.1 Silurus lanzhouensis
TATTGTGGTATATTGTATTAAATTG
Source organism: Silurus lanzhouensis (assembly GCA_039877035.1). NCBI lineage: Eukaryota > Metazoa > Chordata > Actinopteri > Siluriformes > Siluridae > Silurus > Silurus lanzhouensis. The sequence goes on from JBCEWE010000554.1 coordinate 26, forward strand.
TAACATGTGTATTGTGGTATATTGTATTAAATTGTACAATAGTGTATTGTGGTATATTGTATTAAATTGTAACATATAGTGTATTGTGGTATATTGTATTAAATTGTAACATATAGTGTTTGTGGTATATTTGTATTAATTGTTAACATTTTTTTTTTTATGTTTTTGTATTAAATTTGTATTTATTTTTTTTTATTATAGTGTATTGTGGTATATTGTATTAAATTGTAACATATAGTGTATTGTGGTATATTGTATTAAATTGTAACATATAGTGTATTGGTGGTATATTGTATTAAATTGTACATATAGTGTATTGTGGTATATTGTATTAAATTGTAACATATAGTGTATTGTGGTATATTGTATTAAATTGTAACATATAGTGTATTGTGGTATATTGTATTAAATTGTAACATATAGTGTATTGTGGTATATTGTATTAAATTGTAACATATAGTGTATTGTGGTATATTGTATTAAATTGTAACATATAGTGTATTGTGGTATATTGTATTAAATTGTAACATATAGTGTATTGTGGTATATTGTATTAAATTGTAACATATAGTGTATTGTGGTATATTGTATTAAATTGTAACATATAGTGGTATATTGTTTAATTTAAATGTGTATTTTATATTGTATTAAATTGTAACATATAGTGTATTGTGGTATATTGTATTAAATTTGTGAATATAGTGTATTGTGGTATATTGTATTAAATTGTAACATATAGTGTATTGTGGTATATTGTATTAAATTGTAACATATAGTGTATTGTGGTATATTGTATTAAATTGTAACATATAGTGTATTGTGGTATATTGTATTAAATTGTAACATATATGTGGTAATTGTAGTAATAAAAGTTTTTGTATTAAATTGTAACATATAGTGTATTGTGGGTATATTGTAATTAAATTGTAACATATAGTGTATTGTGGTATATTGTATTAAATTTGGTAACTATATTGTTAATGTGCTTAGTATTGTGGTATATTGTATTAAATTGTAACATATAGTGTATTGTGGTATATTGTATTAAATTGTAACATATAGTGTATTGTGGTATATTGTATTAAATTGTAACATGTGTATTGTGGTATATTGTATTAAATTGTAACATATAGTGTATTGTGGTATATTGTATTAAATTGTAACATATAGTGTATTGTGGTATATTGTATTAAATTGTAACATGTGTATTGTGGTATATTGTATTAAATTGTAACATGTGTATTGTGGTATATTGTATTAAATTGTAACATGTGTATTGTGGTATATTGTATTAAATTGTAACATATAGTGTATTGTGGTATATTGTATTAAATTGTAACATATAGTGTATTGTGGTATATTGTATTAAATTGTAACATATAGTGTATTGTGGTATATTGTATATTGTATATAAATTGTAACATGTGATATGTTTATTGTAAATTGTTTTGGTATATTGTATTAAATTGTAACATATAGTGTATTGTGGTATATTGTATTAAATTGTAACATTAGTGTATTGTGGTATATTGTATTAAATTGTAACATATAGTGTATAGTTGTGGTATATATTGTATTAAATTGTAACATATAGTGTATTGTGGTATATTGTATTAAATTGTAACATATTTATAGTGCATATTGTGGTATATTGTATTAAATTGTAACATGTGTATTGTGGTATATTGTATTAAATTGTAACATATGTGTATTGTGGTATATTGTATTAAATTGTAACATGTGTATTGTGGTATATTGTATTAAATTGTAACATATAGTGTATGTGATTGGTATATTGTATTAATTGTAATGTGTATTGTTATTTTTTAAATTGTAACATGTGTATTGTGGTATATTGTATTAAATTGTAACATAGTGTATTGTGGTATATTGTATTAAATTGTAACATGTGTATTGTGGTATATTGTATTAAATTGTAACATATAGTGTATTGTGGTATATTGTATTAAATTGTAACATATAGTGTATTGTGGTATATTGTATTAAATTGTAACATGTGCATTGTGGAATATTGTATTGAATTGTAAGATATAGTGCATTGTGGTATATGGTATTAAATTGTGACATGTGTATTGTGGTATATTGTATTAAATTGTGACATATAGTGTATTGTGGTTTATTGTATTAAATTGTGACATATAGTGTATTGTGGTTTATTGTATTAAATTGTAAAATGTGTATTGTGGTATATTGTATTAAATTGTGACATATAGTGTATTGTGGTATATTGTATTAAATTGTGACATATAGTGTATTGTGGTATATTGTATTAAATTGTAACATATAGTGTATTGTGGTATATTGTATTAAATTGTGACATATAATGTATTGTGGTATATTGTATTAAATTGTGACATATAGTGTATTGTGGTTTATTGTATTAAATTGTAACATGTGTATTGTGGTATATTGTATTAAATTGTAACATGTGTATTGTGGAATATTGTATTGAATTGTAAGATATAGTGCATTGTGTTATATGGTATTAAATTGTGACATGTGTATTGTGGTATATCGTATCATATTGTGTCATATTGTGGTCTATCTTATCGCATCGTAACGTACCGTCGTGCATCCTATCGTGGTGCATCGTATAGAGGTATACTGTATCGTATCATGATATATCGCATCATAACATATTGTAGTGCATCGTATTGTCAGGTAACATTTTACCGAATCGATCACGTATTAATATGGCGTAGCATATTGTAGCATATTGTAGCATATCTTATCAAATCGAATGGGATTGAATTGTATCATATCCAGTCCAATCACATCATTGTGTAATCGGAACAGCACTACACAATATGCCGCGATACTCTACAAAACTCTGCTTTAGCACCCAAGCTTCATTAGTGCCAACACACACACTCACCCCCCAACAAACACACACACAATCTCCAAAAATAACAAAGCCACAGAGGTAATAAACTGAATAAATAAAAGGCAAAGAAAAGAAGAATAAAGGGAGACGGAACGTTTGCGAGCCACAATGCGACGTGAGCTGTAATAAAGCCGAAGACCTGAGGATGAACCCGAGTTTGCATTTTACAACACCAGAGCCAGTTGTCGGCCAAAAAATTCAGCCTTTATCTAAACGGGGGGCAAAAGTGCAGCCGTGTTTCCAATCGCCTCAACATCTTTTGTGTCATTACGTAATAAACTGACAGCTGAGGAACTTTCTCCAGACTGCAAAAAGATGTATGTAGATGTGTGAAAACATCTGGCTTTAACACCCCCCCCTCACACACACACTCAGTAAAGATGGACCTGACCTGGTCTTGTCCAGCAGGATGAATGGTTCCGAGTGGCTGATTGGTTTAAAAGGTCACCATTATTGCAACCCTCGAGCTCTTATCAGCTGAGCAGAGGAACAGAAAGATCTACACATACTTCCTGCCAGAGATCCACCTCTTCCCACTGCACCATTCATCCATCACCGTTCAGGCACGAAGCGACAGCACTGAGGTCTTCCATCTCCACACACCACATACAGGAACAAATTAAAGGCAACAAAAGGGACCAAGCAAATGGGGACAGGATCAGGGATGAAGTGGGCATTGCTCAATATGAAGTCACCATGATTACGTCAGATCTTCTGCCCCAGAATTCTTCACTTGTCCATAAAACATCCACAGAAAATAGTTCAATAAAGCCTGATGGTGTTTGATGTTTTTTTTTTTTTGGTGTGTTTTGATGTTTGTTGGTGTTACTGGAAAGAATGTTTTTTTGTGGACAATGCTGGTGTTTGCTGTTGGTTCAGGAAGAATATTGGTATTTGACAGTGTTTCACCGAGAATGTTGGTGTTTGATGGTGTTTCGAGGAGAATGTTGGTGTTTGATGGTGTTTCGAGGAGAATGTTGGTGTTTGATGGTGTTTTGGGCAGAATGCTGGTATTTGATTATGTTTTAGGAAGAATGCTGGTTTTTGATAGTGTTTTGGGAAGAATATTAATGGTTCATGGTGATATCGATATCACATCTTTATAGCTGATCACATGATTAAGTCCTCAGTAATAAAGAATATTTGAACTAAATGGAAGATGGTGATGTTTGATAGAGAATGACTGTGTTTATGATGGATTCTGTTGGTGATAGAAGAAAAATACTGTTGTTTTATGGTGTTTGTTGTGGCTTGATGGTGTTTAGTGGAGCATGTTGTTGATTTAATGGTGTTTTATGTAGAACGGTTTTGTTTTGTGGTCTTTGATGGGAAGTGCTGGTGCTTGATGGAGAATCATGGTCTTTGGGAGTATGGAGTATGCTCATAGGAGTATGCTTGATGATGAATGTTAGTGTTAAATTGGAGAACTTTAATTTGAGATGTTGGTGTCTGTTGGTGTAAAAATCATGTATAAAATAATGGACAGTTCCTCATGGTAATATGTAGAACTGATCAACTTGACTTAGCGAGAACAATCTTCTCCCCCACTCCACCTCTCAGCATGAACGTGGAATGTGAAAGCTAATGGAAAAGGAAATGGAAGGCTCTAATGAAAAGCTGAAGGAAAAAAGACACCTTCATGTGACGAGTGATGGACAGACAATGAGGATCTTTCATGCACAGAGGAAACTCTGCCTCCTCCCGGCTTCCCACAACTTCCTCACTGAGCGCTCAACCAGATCCATCATCCATCCTTCGGTCCTCCTGCCCCCGGGGGCCTAGTGTGTGTGTGTGTGTGTGTGTCCTGCACTGATTAACCAGGCCCCGTTGCCCCTGGTGATGATGGTCCACCTTTTAAATCCCTTGGAGAATCCTCTTGGTCCTTTGTCTTAAATGCTACAATAGCTGGATTGACACGTGGCTCATTCAAATGCGTGTGGAAAAGTGACAGCTGAATTAAAGGACACCCAGTTTTTCATCTTCATCTGGACAAGGTTTCTTTTAGGAGAGCGTCACAGAAACCGAGAACCTGCTTTATTCCTGACCAATGTGTTCTGAGGACTAAAAAGCTCCAGGGTGGTGTTAATGACTGACAAACACAAGCCCCTGAGTAGCCATTTAACTAAAAATATATAACAGAACTATAACACTGGAGAAGATCTTTACACCATCATACAATTCTCTGTCATCATCCTGGAAAAATTGAAAGAATGCACTTCTCTGGGTTGTTAGTAAATAAGGCTGAAATTTGATTTATTAAATCTGTATTTGTTTTGTGATCTGTTTTTTGGTTTTTGGTCATGAACTCAAGACTTTTGAACTCGAACATGAGTTGACATTTAACTCTTTGTGAGCATCAGGACAGTATTTTATTCTGAATATACATTTAATCAAATCCTCCCCTACACTCGCTTCACATGACAGAATCAGACTGGTATAATAAACCCACCACGAACCCCAACTGAGATTATATTTCACATGAAAAGCTATAGAAAGTTTTCCTTCATTCATCATCTTACAGCTAAACAACAGCATGATGATGTTTTATGGAGCACGCTGCTGTTTATTTTATCAAAATCTCCATATGTGAAAAAAGTATTGTACATTTTGTTGTTTTGTGAAAAATGTTGGTGTTTTGTGAAAATGTTGGTGTTTTGTGGAGAATGTTGGGTGTTTTGTGCAGAATGTTGTTGTTTTGTGAAAAATGTTGGTGTTTTGTGGAGAATGTTGGGGGTTTTGTGGCGAATGTTGTTGTTTTGTGAAAATGTTTAGTGTTTTGTGGAGAATGTTGGGGGTTTTGTGGAGAATGTTGTTGTTTTGTGAAAAATGTTGTTGTTTTGTGAACAATGTCTGTTTTGTGGAGAATGTTGGGAGTTTTATGGAGAATGTTGTTGTTTTGTGAAAAATGTTGGTGTTTTGTGGAGAATGTTGGGGGTTTTGTGGCGAAAGTTGTTGTTTTGTGAAAAATGTTGTTGTTTTGTGAACAATGTCTGTGTTTTGTGGAGAATGTTGGGAGTTTTATGGAGAATGTTGTTGTTTTGTGAAAAATGTTGGTGTTTTGTGGAGAATGTTGGGGGTATTGTGGCGAATGTTGTTGTTTTGTGAAAATGTTTGGTGTTTTGTGGAGAAAGTTGGGGGTTTTGTGGAGAATGTTGTTGTTTTTTTGAAAATTTTTGTTGTTTCGTGGACAATGTTGGTGTTTAGTGGAGAATGTTGGTTGTGTTAAGTGGAGAATGATGGTGTTTTGTGCAAAATGTTGGTGTTTTTTGGAAAATGTTGGTGTTTTGTGGAGAATGTTGGTGTTTTTGTAAACAATGTTGAGGTTTTCTGGAGAATGTTGGTGCTTTTTTGGAAAATGTTGTGGTTTTTGTAAAGGATGTTGGTGTTTTGTGAAGCATGTTGGTGTTTTGTGAAGAATTTTGGTGTTTGTGTGAAGAATGTTGGCATTTTGTGGAGACTGTTGGGGTTTTGTGGAGAATGTTGGGGTTTTACAGAGAATATTGGGGTTGTTGTGAAGAATGTTTTTTTTTTTAATGGAGAATGTTGGGGTTTTGTACAGAATGTTGGGGTTTTTGAGGAAAATCAGAATCAGAATCAGAAAGAGCTTTATTGCCAAGTATGTTTGCACTTACAAGGAATTTGTTTCTGTGACAGAAGCTTCCAGTTGCACATAGAAATAGGAATGTTGGAGTTTTAAAGAGAATATTAGGGTGTTGGGAAAAATGTTGGAGTTTTGTGGAGAAGGTTGGTGTTTTGTGGAGAGGTTAGGGTTTTTTAAAGGATGCTGCTGTTTTGTGAAGAACATTGTGGTTTGTGTGGAGAATGTTGGAGTTTTATAAATAATGTTTTTTTAATGGAGAGTGTTGGGGTTTTCCTAAAGAATGTTGAAGTTTTGTGGCGAAGGTTGGTATTTTGTAGAGAAGGTTTGGGTTTTGTAGAGAAGTTGGTGATTTGTGGAGTACATTGTGGTTTTTGTGGAGAATGTTGGGGTTTAATGGAGATTTTTTTATTGTTTTGGAGAATGTTGATGTTTTATGGAGAATGTTGGTGTTTTATGGAGAATGTTGGGGATTTTGTGGAGAAAGTTGTTGTTTTGTGGAGAATGTTGGTGTTTTGAGAAAAAGGTTGGTTGTGTGTGATGGTGAATGTTGGTGTGAGATGAAGAATGTTGGTGTGTGATGAAGAATGTTGGTGTGAGGTGAAGAAGGCTGATGTTTATCGTTCTGAACGTGATAGTGAAAGATCGATGGTGAATGTTATCGCGAACCTGAGAATGCTTTCTTGTTTTCTTTGCCAGATTTTGCATATATATATATATTTTTTTTACTTCTGCTGAATTTCAGGAACTAAGAAGCAGTGTGTGTTTTACAGGAGGTTTATCTGAGGACTGTTGACCTACAGGATCCCTACTGCTCACTCCCTCTCTCCCTCACTCCCTCTCTCTCTCTCTCCCTGGTAAATATTTGCCCTGCCACTTATCTCGAGAAGAACCACGTGTGCTGCATCTGCTGGGTCTTACAGAGCATTGGTTTAACCCCACAAATCCATCACACACTCTTTGACTTTATCA